>JAJIBD010025223.1:0-12779 GCA_021461705.1 Cryptotis parvus
TCACGATCACGATCACGATCTTCCCGTTAATCATCTATTTGCTAGAGCGGGCACCAGTAATATCTCAATATGTCCTGTCACATGCTGTAGAGCCAAGGGCATCGGCTTGGTACAGGAACATAAAGAGCCTCAAAACCATTATATTAGGTCATGAGAATGATCTAATATAATTGTTACTGGCATTTGGCATATCAAATACAACACGAGCAGCTTGCTAGGCTTGCCGTGCAGGAGGCATACTCTATAAACACCTCCAAATAAAGCCGTTATTGATGAACCGCGCGGCCGCATGCGGCCGCTGAGCCGGGCGGTGATGGGCTGGTCGGCTGGGTGGAGTTCTGATGAGAGGGAAGTCCAATGTGGAAAATGGCGGCGCCCATGGAGTGGGTGGGGGGTCGCCTGGCTTGTTGTGAAGTTCTGCCGGGGTGGTGGGCCAAGGCTGGAACCCACCATGCCTCCCGACTGCCTCATGAACGGCTGGGCACAGGGAGAGCAAGGAACCGCTCTGCCCCATGTCTGAGAGTCTCTGGACCAGCATACCTGGGCCAGATTGAGGAAGAAACTGCTCCAGGGTGGGTGTCGATGATCCGGGCGGTGATGGGCTGGTCGGCTGGGTGGAGTTCTGATGAGAGGGAAGTCCAATGTGGAAAATGGCGGCGCCCATGGAGTGGGTGGGGGTCGCCTGGCTTGTTGTGAAGTTCTGCCGGGGTGGTGGGCCAAGGCTGGAACCCACCATGCCTCCCGACTGCCTCATGAACGGCTGGGCACAGGGAGAGCAAGGAACCGCTCTGCCCCATGTCTGAGAGTCTCTGGACCAGCATACCTGGGCCAGATTGAGGAAGAAACTGCTCCAGGGTGGGTGTCGATGATCCGGGCGGTGATGGGCTGGTCGGCTGGGTGGAGTTCTGATGAGAGGGAAGTCCAATGTGGAAAATGGCGGCGCCCATGGAGTGGGTGGGGGGTCGCCTGGCTTGTTGTGAGGTTCTGCCGGGGTGGTGGGCCAAGGCTGGAACCCACCATGCCTCCCCGACTGCCTCATGAACGGCTGGGCACAGGGAGAGCAAGGAACCGCTCTGCCCCATGTCTGAGAGTCTCTGGACCAGCATACCTGGGCCAGATTGAGGAAGAAACTGCTCCAGGGTGGGTGTCGATGATCCGGGCGGTGATGGGCTGGTCGGCTGGGTGGAGTTCTGATGAGAGGGAAGTCCAATGTGGAAAATGGCGGCGCCCATGGAGTGGGTGGGGGGTCGTCTGGCTTGTTGTGAAGTTCTGCCGGGGGTGGTGGGCCAAGGCTGGAACCCACCATGCCTCCCCGACTGCCTCATGAACGGCTGGGCACAGGGAGAGCAAGGAACCGCTCTGCCCCATGTCTGAGAGTCTCTGGACCAGCATACCTGGGCCAGATTGAGGAAGAAACTGCTCCAGGGTGGGTGTCGATGATCCGGGCGGTGATGGGCTGGTCGGCTGGGTGGAGTTCTGATGAGAGGGAAGTCCAATGTGGAAAATGGCGGCGCCCATGGAGTGGGTGGGGGTCGCCTGGCTTGTTGTGAAGTTCTGCCGGGGTGGTGGGCCAAGGCTGGAACCCACCATGCCTCCCGACTGCCTCATGAACGGCTGGGCACAGGGAGAGCAAGGAACCGCTCTGCCCCATGTCTGAGAGTCTCTGGACCAGCATACCTGGGCCAGATTGAGGAAGAAACTGCTCCAGGGTGGGTGTCGATGATCCGGGCGGTGATGGGCTGGTCGGCTGGGTGGAGTTCTGATGAGAGGGAAGTCCAATGTGGAAAATGGCGGCGCCCATGGAGTGGGTGGGGGGGGTCGCCTGGCTTGTTGTGAAGTTCTGCCGGGGTGGTGGGCCAAGGCTGGAACCCACCATGCCTCCCGACTGCCTCATGAACGGCTGGGCACAGGGAGAGCAAGGAACCGCTCTGCCCCATGTCTGAGAGTCTCTGGACCAGCATACCTGGGCCAGATTGAGGAAGAAACTGCTCCAGGGTGGGTGTCGATGATCCGGGCGGTGATGGGCTGGTCGGCTGGGTGGAGTTCTGATGAGAGGGAAGTCCAATGTGGAAAATGGCGGCGCCCATGGAGTGGGGGGGGGGGGGTCGCCTGGCTTGTTGTGAAGTTCTGCCGGGGTGGTGGGCCAAGGCTGGAACCCACCATGCCTCCCCGACTGCCTCATGAACGGCTGGGCACAGGGAGAGCAAGGAACCGCTCTGCCCCATGTCTGAGAGTCTCTGGACCAGCATACCTGGGCCAGATTGAGGAAGAAACTGCTCCAGGGTGGGTGTCGATGATCCGGGCGGTGATGGGCTGGTCGGCTGGGTGGAGTTCTGATGAGAGGGAAGTCCAATGTGGAAAATGGCGGCGCCCATGGAGTGGGGGGGGGGGGGGTCGTCTGGCTTGTTGTGAAGTTCTGCCGGGGTGGTGGGCCAAGGCTGGAACCCACCATGCCTCCCGACTGCCTCATGAACGGCTGGGCACAGGGAGAGCAAGGAACCGCTCTGCCCCATGTCTGAGAGTCTCTGGACCAGCATACCTGGGCCAGATTGAGGAAGAAACTGCTCCAGGGTGGGTGTCGATGATCCGGGCGGTGATGGGCTGGTCGGCTGGGTGGAGTTCTGATGAGAGGGAAGTCCAATGTGGAAAATGGCGGCGCCCATGGAGTGGGTGGGGGGGTCGCCTGGCTTGTTGTGAAGTTCTGCCGGGGTGGTGGGCCAAGGCTGGAACCCACCATGCCTCCCGACTGCCTCATGAACGGCTGGGCACAGGGAGAGCAAGGAACCGCTCTGCCCCATGTCTGAGAGTCTCTGGACCAGCATACCTGGGCCAGATTGAGGAAGAAACTGCTCCAGGGTGGGTGTCGATGATCCGGGCGGTGATGGGCTGGTCGGCTGGGTGGAGTTCTGATGAGAGGGAAGTCCAATGTGGAAAATGGCGGCGCCCATGGAGTGGGTGGGGGGGTCGCCTGGCTTGTTGTGAAGTTCTGCCGGGGTGGTGGGCCAAGGCTGGAACCCACCATGCCTCCCGACTGCCTCATGAACGGCTGGGCACAGGGAGAGCAAGGAACCGCTCTGCCCCATGTCTGAGAGTCTCTGGACCAGCATACCTGGGCCAGATTGAGGAAGAAACTGCTCCAGGGTGGGTGTCGATGATCCGGGCGGTGATGGGCTGGTCGGCTGGGTGGAGTTCTGATGAGAGGGAAGTCCAATGTGGAAAATGGCGGCGCCCATGGAGTGGGTGGGGGGGTCGTCTGGCTTGTTGTGAAGTTCTGCCGGGGTGGTGGGCCAAGGCTGGAACCCACCATGCCTCCCGACTGCCTCATGAACGGCTGGGCACAGGGAGAGCAAGGAACCGCTCTGCCCCATGTCTGAGAGTCTCTGGACCAGCATACCTGGGCCAGATTGAGGAAGAAACTGCTCCAGGGTGGGTGTCGATGATCCGGGCGGTGATGGGCTGGTCGGCTGGGTGGAGTTCTGATGAGAGGGAAGTCCAATGTGGAAAATGGCGGCGCCCATGGAGTGGGTGGGGGTCGCCTGGCTTGTTGTGAAGTTCTGCCGGGGTGGTGGGCCAAGGCTGGAACCCACCATGCCTCCCGACTGCCTCATGAACGGCTGGGCACAGGGAGAGCAAGGAACCGCTCTGCCCCATGTCTGAGAGTCTCTGGACCAGCATACCTGGGCCAGATTGAGGAAGAAACTGCTCCAGGGTGGGTGTCGATGATCCGGGCGGTGATGGGCTGGTCGGCTGGGTGGAGTTCTGATGAGAGGGAAGTCCAATGTGGAAAATGGCGGCGCCCATGGAGTGGGTGGGGGGGTCGCCTGGCTTGTTGTGAAGTTCTGCCGGGGTGGTGGGCCAAGGCTGGAACCCACCATGCCTCCCGACTGCCTCATGAACGGCTGGGCACAGGGAGAGCAAGGAACCGCTCTGCCCCATGTCTGAGAGTCTCTGGACCAGCATACCTGGGCCAGATTGAGGAAGAAACTGCTCCAGGGTGGGTGTCGATGATCCGGGCGGTGATGGGCTGGTCGGCTGGGTGGAGTTCTGATGAGAGGGAAGTCCAATGTGGAAAATGGCGGCGCCCATGGAGTGGGTGGGGGTCGCCTGGCTTGTTGTGAAGTTCTGCGGGGTGGTGGGCCAAGGCTGGAACCCACCATGCCTCCCGACTGCCTCATGAACGGCTGGGCACAGGGAGAGCAAGGAACCGCTCTGCCCCATGTCTGAGAGTCTCTGGACCAGCATACCTGGGCCAGATTGAGGAAGAAACTGCTCCAGGGTGGGTGTCGATGATCCGGGCGGTGATGGGCTGGTCGGCTGGGTGGAGTTCTGATGAGAGGGAAGTCCAATGTGGAAAATGGCGGCGCCCATGGAGTGGGGGGGGGGTCGTCTGGCTTGTTGTGAAGTTCTGCCGGGGTGGTGGGCCAAGGCTGGAACCCACCATGCCTCCCGACTGCCTCATGAACGGCTGGGCACAGGGAGAGCAAGGAACCGCTCTGCCCCATGTCTGAGAGTCTCTGGACCAGCATACCTGGGCCAGATTGAGGAAGAAACTGCTCCAGGGTGGGTGTCGATGATCCGGGCGGTGATGGGCTGGTCGGCTGGGTGGAGTTCTGATGAGAGGGAAGTCCAATGTGGAAAATGGCGGCGCCCATGGAGTGGGTGGGGGTCGCCTGGCTTGTTGTGAAGTTCTGCCGGGGTGGTGGGCCAAGGCTGGAACCCACCATGCCTCCCGACTGCCTCATGAACGGCTGGGCACAGGGAGAGCAAGGAACCGCTCTGCCCCATGTCTGAGAGTCTCTGGACCAGCATACCTGGGCCAGATTGAGGAAGAAACTGCTCCAGGGTGGGTGTCGATGATCCGGGCGGTGATGGGCTGGTCGGCTGGGTGGAGTTCTGATGAGAGGGAAGTCCAATGTGGAAAATGGCGGCGCCCATGGAGTGGGTGGGGGGTCGTCTGGCTTGTTGTGAAGTTCTGCCGGGGTGGTGGGCCAAGGCTGGAACCCACCATGCCTCCCGACTGCCTCATGAACGGCTGGGCACAGGGAGAGCAAGGAACCGCTCTGCCCCATGTCTGAGAGTCTCTGGACCAGCATACCTGGGCCAGATTGAGGAAGAAACTGCTCCAGGATGGGTGTCGATGTTTATTAAATATAAAATATTAAAATTATTAAATATAAATTTTATTAAATACTAGTTTATTAAGTATTATAGGCAATATTTTATAATTTCCATGAAGACCAACATTTTATGACCAAGTATAAACATGTATGCAAGCTACAATTTTAGAGTTGATTAAAACGTTTTCAAATTTATAATTTTTACCACTTGTTTAGGTTCTCCTCAACTACTTGTTGACAAAGTAGCCTTTTGTTTCCTATCACATCTGAGTAAACAAGATTTTACAAACTTGCTCCCAGAGCTTAAGAAAATAACCTGAAGTAATTACATATCTGAATGCTATTGGTTTATTACTACCCAGTATGCCACAAGACATCCCTGGCCTAATCAACTTGGGTTAGCATGAGTGCATTTCTTTGAGAGAGGAAGATAACAGGGTCATCTCCATGCTCTGAGTAGTAAAGCTCATCAAAAATATTACTGCTGCTAAAGGGGGCAGTCATCACAGAGTGAGACTATTACATTTTTGTCAGAATTCTACTAAAATATTTTGAAAAGCATTTGTTTTAATAACACTTTTTGTTTATTTTTGATTTTTATGTCACACTCGAGATGCTCAGGGGCTACTCCTAGCTCTTTGTTCAGGAATTACTCCTGGGGAGCTCGGAGGACCTTATGGGATGCTGGAGATCGAATCCAGGTTGGTCGCATGCAAGGCAAATACGCTAACCAATGTGCTATCTCTCCAGCCCCTTAACAACTTTCTTTTTTACCTCTGAGAACCTATGTTTGCCAGGGATGACTCAAGTAGGAGCACATTGCATGTGAGGTCTTGGGTCTGGGTTTGTGTTTGGTCCCCATCGCTGTGTCACCTCCAGCACCCCTAGGCATAGGCCCTCATGTAAAACACTTCTATAGTAACCCCAAGAACTGCATCAGCAGCAACAACCAAAGAAAAGTGGTGTGTGCTTATTTTAACAAATTTCAAGTTACATAAATGTAAGAGAAAAGGTATCAACCGTAGCTGCTTCTATAATATCTTCCATTCATATATAATATCCTCAAATCTATATTTAGTTCAAAAATCTGGTAAACTTGAAGATCATTCAATTCCTTGCTTTAACAAATGTTACTGAATCATTGAGAAGCTCTGATTGCCAGACTGTGATGACCAAATACTTATAACAGTGCTCGCCTGTTTAGTTCATTGGTCTTTAAATGCTGGTTATCTTTGAGACATTGTGATGCTTGTCTTTCACTAAAGGACAAGACTTTGTTCTGTGATTTTTTTTGTTCTATGTATTTAACTTTCCACTAAAAGATCAAGTACTTTGTTCTATGCTTTTCTTCAGGACAGGACTTTGTTCTATGCTTCTTGATAGACCTCAGATAAAAATTGAGCATTGTCTATTGTTATTCATTATTCATATAACAAGCATTCAATAAACACTAAAGAAATTCTGGTAGATTTAATGATCTGAGCTGTTTTCATATTTTTAAAAAAAATCAATGGATGGTTCTGGCTATTTAAAAATACATATAAAATAAATGAGTTGATTTTAAGCTTTATTTTGTAATGATATAATACTTTAATGTGATCATAATATTTTTAAACCAACTTTTAATTGAAATTATGGTGAAAATATTTCATCCTTAGTTGCTGAGAAAACAGCTTAGTCATAAGTGTTTCTTTGAATAAAAGAATACAAATCTCCTAATTGCAACTTAAAAGGCATTCTCTTGGTCAGAAAACAGGAATGCAAGAGACCAAAGACCCATAGTACTCATTTCCTTTAACATACCTATTTTTTTCTGAGCTGAGATAGCACACTGACAAGAATATTCACACTGCAGGAGTATGTGACCATGATACTTAAATCCTGGTATTGGTTATAAAATTTCCTGGCTTAAGAAAATTATACAACTCTAGAAAAACGTTCTAAATGAACAGAAAAATGTTTGAAATAGAAAAGTTATGAGCTGGATACATAGGACAGAGGGTAAAGTGCTTGCCTTCACTTGTGTCTAATCTGGGTTCAATCCCCAGCATCACTGATCACTGTCAGGAGTGATCCCTAAGCACAATGCCAGAACACACTAAATGTCTATGAAGCGTGGCCCCAAAACTGTAACAAAAAGAATGGAGAGGCTGTAACATTTTTTATTTTGAAAACATTGATCAAATATTATCAACCTTGAAAAAAGCAATTGATACCTTTATTCTTAGAATATCATTTTCTTATAGTAAGACTATTTTGTCTCATTAAAAAACAAGTATTATCTTACTAATAATTTATTTCTTCCTTTAACCTTACTGATTTTAAGTAGTTTTTATTGGTGCTGTTTAATTTTTATAGACAATTTGTTTTGGTGAAAATACAATGATTTTGACGTTTCTAACCTAGATTAAAATTATGATTTTTACTACTAAATAATTGCTTGACCTTGAACAAATAATATTTTTAGTACTCTTCCTAAAGGAGATGACATATTTCCTTCATATCTTTAAAACTTTTATTCAGTTAAATTATTGTCAGTTATTCAACCTTGCTAGTCTAAATACTAAGAAATATTAAAGTTTATATGTATGATTGGTCAAATATTACGGGTGTGCAATATTTTTTGCGCCTGTGCACATGGGACATTCTCCAATATATACCAACTGTTGGGCCACAAAATACACCTCCATAAAATTAAGAGAACAAAAATATCAGACCGTGATGCACTGAAAATAGAAGTGAATCACACACAGAAATGGAGAATCAAATCAAACACCTGGAAACTGAACAGCTCACTGCTGAACAACCAGTGGGTTAAAGAAGAAATCAAAGAGGAAATCAAAAGATTCCTGGAAACAAATTAGAATCAGGACACAAATTACGAGATTTTTTGGGACACAGCAAAAGCAGTGTCAAGAGAAAAGTTTATAGCTCTGCAATTATTCATGAGGAAGGAAGAAGGGCCCATATAAATAATAATCTCACAGCTTAATATTTTGGAGAATGACCAACAAACCAGAGCCCAAACCAGGAGAAATGAAATAATAAACTAGATCAGAAATCAACAAGCTGGAATCCCCCAAATACCTAAAAGATCAATGTTAGGAGGCATCACCTCCCCCAACTTCAAACTACTGCAAAGCAGTAGTAATCAAAACAGCATTGGAATAAAGACAGACCTGCAGCAGTGGAGTAGAGTTGAATATTCTGAAACCAACCCACAGATGTATGATTACCTAATCTTTGATAAAGGAACAAGAAATATAAAGTGGAGCAATGAAAGCCTCTTCCAGTGATGCTGAGAAAATTGGACAGCTACATGCAAAATAAACACAGACCTCTAACACCAGGAACAAAAGTCATATCAAACGGATTAAAGACCTCAATATCAGACCTAAAACCTGAAGATGCATGTAGAAAAATGGGGGCAGAATGCTCCATGATATTGAAGATAAAGGAATCTTCAAGGATGAGACACTACTAAGCAAGTTGAAGCAAAAATAAACAAATGGGACTACATGAAACTAAGAAGCTTCTCCACTTCAAAAGAAACGGTGACCAAGATACAAGAGACAACCCACAGACTGGGAAAAATTATTTATGCAATAGCTATCTGATAAAACGATAATATCCAAGATACATAAGGCACTGGTTACAAGGCAAAAACATCCAACACTATCAAAAAAATGGGGGAGAAGAAATGAGCAGAAACTTCCTAAAAAAATACAAATGCCAAAAGACACATGAAAGAAAGCTTTACATCGCTAATCATCAGGGATGCAAATCAAAATAAAAAATAAGATATCATCTCACATCACAGAGACTGGCACACATCCAAAAGAATGAGAACAGCCAGTTCTGGCTTGGATATGGGAAGAAAGGCACTCTCTTCCATTGTTGGTGGGAAAGTCAACTGGACAAGCCTTTTGGGGAAAATAATATAGGCATTTCTCAAAAAACTGAAAACTGGGCTTTCGTATGACCCAGCACTTACCACTTCTGAGAGTATACCTTAGGGGCCACAAAACACACAGCAGAAATTCTATCTGCTCTTCTATTTTCTCTGTAGCACTATTCACAATAGCCAGAATATGGATACAACCCGGTGCCTGAGAACAGATGACTAGTTAAAGAAACCGTGGTACATCTACACAATTGAATACTATGCAGCTGTTAGGAAAAATGAAGTCATGAAATTCACTTATAAATGGATGGACATGGAGAGCATCACTTCACTTGATCACTTGACATCTCATTATTAATCGATTTGCTCAAGCAGGCATCAGTAACATTTCCATTTGACCCTATCACGTGCCAGAGTAGCCCAATGGCATCTGGTTGCTTCAGGAATACAAAGAGCCTCAAACCATTCCTTCAGGGTCTTGACGAAGAAGTCTGACCATCTTGTAGGTGGGCAGCCACGTGATCTTTTGACATCCTGTGTGATCTAGTCGGTAACGGCTCTAGTCCAGTAGTCTTCTCCAAATCACATTACATGTCCAGCCCATCTGATTTTTTGATGCTTTGGCAAATGAGACAGCGCGCCCCTGATTCTGGAACAGCGATGGAGGTTGGAACTCCGATTCCTTCTCTCACTTGAGTGAGGTGTGATATTCCAAGCATAGCTCTTTCAATTCTTCTTTGGGAGACCCGAATAGCATTCACATCCTGCTTTTGTAGGGCCCAGGTCTCTGAGGCATATGTTAATGCAGGGAGAACGGTGGAGTTGAGGAGATGTGCCCAGAGCCGGAGGTTCTTTGTCCTTTTAGCTATTTCTTCAATGCTTTTGAAGGCATTCCATGCCGCCCTCTTCCTCGTGGCGCAGTTCATTTGATATGCCAAAACCAGAACTATTTCGTATTACATTTAATTATTAGTATAGTAGTTTAAGTAATAGGATTGAAATAGTGCTTTGTGTTTATGTACAAAGTTACCACACAGCCCAGCTATTGAGCCTCCTGGACGTGACTGAGGTGGGGGAAGGGGCCCCAACTCCATCTCCATGGAAGCCTGGTGACTTTAGCTGCTGAGAATAGCTTACCTGGGCTTGAAATAGGCTTCTCTATAGGGTGGGGCTCTGATGAGCTGGGCTTGAGATGGGCTTTTGTCTTGGGTGGAGCTCTGATGAGCTGTGGAGTCCGGACGATGAAAATGACTGCTATCATGGTGCAGGGGTTCATCTGGCTTCTTCCGAGGCTCTATTGGGATGGTGGGCCAGGGTCAGAACCCGTCCTTCCTCCCAGATGCATCATGATCAACCGAGCACAGGGAGAGATGGTAGCAGCTCTGCCCCATGTATGTGTCTCTGGCTCACAGTCAACAGCCAGGAGTAGTTCATGGCAGGTCCATCAGGCCTCCTGGACGGGACAGAGGTGGGGGAAGGGGACCCCAGCTCCATCTCCATAAAAGCCTGGTGACTTTAGCCACTGAGACCAGCATACCTGGGCTTGAAATAGGCTTCTCTGTAGGGTGGGGTTTGGACAAGCTGTGGAGTCCAGACGTATAATATTAAAAACTGAAAATTGGGGAACATCTGCAATCTGCCCCACAGGTGTGTGTGTGATTCTTGCGTCTCCGTGGACCCCAAGCTGCCCCAGGGAAGAGCGGAAACTCCATCAATGGGAACCAAGGCAAACTGCCTTGGTTTCACCCCAGAAACCTTGGGCCCTGTGCTTCCGGGAAAGTCTGCAATCTCCCCCACAGGTGTGTGTGTGTGTGTGTGTGTGTGTGTGTGTGATTCTTGCGTCTCCGTGGACCCCAAGCTGCCCCAGGGAAGAGCAGAAAATCCATCAATGGGAACCAAGGCAAACTGCCTTGGTTTCACCCCAGACCCGTTGGGCCCTGAACTTCTGGGAACATCCCAAAACTCAAAACTGCGCAGATACTAGCACGCCTGCGTGACCCTCTTACTACCTATCTTGCATGAGGTACCAGTGAACCTTGGTTCCTACATCCTTGCCACCCACCCAAACTCTGCAAACAGACCAGACACCTACTAACTGCACTATCTAGTCACCCAAGAACTCACATTTGCAACCTACAATAGTCATAATGGTAAAGCAACGCAAAATTCCATCAAGCTCTGTGAGTGAAGTCACTAGTCCAGATGAGCCAGCAATACCAATGAGTTGCATAACCTCTCTGATAAGGAATTTCGGAAAGAATTGTTAAGGATTCATAAGGAATTCAAAGAAGCAATGGAATGCAAAATCAATAAAATACAAGAGGACAGAGAGAGAAGAAGTGAGGAAAATGCAAATGGAAATGACAGATATTAAAAATGAGGGAAATGAAATGAAAACACAGTGGAAGGCCATCATAGCAGAAAAATAGCTACAGAAGAAAGAATTAATGATCTCGAAGACGAATTCCAAAGATTCTCTACACAACACCAGAAGATAGAAAAAAGACTCACAATTACCGAACACACAACAAGAGATAATTGGGATGAAGCCAGAAGAAACAACATATGGATCATTGGGGTCCCAGAAGGGCAAGAAGAAAACCCTGATGAAGAAGAAACTGTCAAAGCCATAATTGCTGAGAAGTTCCCGGAACTAAAGGACGCTTGCCTCAAGATCCAGTAGGCCCGTAGGATACCAGCTAAAAGAAACTCAAACAAGAATACTCCAAGACACATCTTAATAAAAATGACAAAAACTATAGAGATAGAATACTGAAAGCAGCGAGATCAAAGAAGGAAATCACATACAAATGAACATCTCCAAGATTTACAGCAGACTACTCTGATGAAACACTCCGAGCCCAAAAACAATGGTGGGATATTGTGAAAAGACTCAATGAACTGAAGGCCTCACCATTTGTATAGGAGAGTGGCAGGGTACAAAATCATACCCAAAAGTCTGTGGCTTTCCTATACACAAATAATGAAAGAGAAGAAAGGGATATTAAGACATCGATCCCATTCACAATTGTGCCACAGAAAATCAAATACCTAGGAATCAGCTTAACCAAGTGTGTAAAGGACCTATACAAAGAGAACTACAAGACACTGCTTCAAGAAATAAAAGAGGACATGAGGAAATGGAAACACATTCCCTGCTCATGGATGGGAGAATTAACATTGTCAAGATGGTAATACTCCCTAGAGCTTTGTACAGATTCAATGCAGTTCCTATAAGGATTCCCATGGCATTCTTTAAAGAAATTGAAAAAACACTCCTGAAATTCGTATGGAATAATAAACCCCAACGGATAGATAAAGCAATCCTTGGGAAAAAGAAGATGGGAGGCATCACCTTTCCCAACCTCAAAATGTACTAAAAAGGAGAAATAATTAAAACAGCGTGGTACTGGAATAAAAACAGACCTGTGGACCTATGGAATAGAGTTGAGTATCCTGACACACACCCTCAAAGACATGATCAGTTAATCTTTGACAAAGGTGCAGAGTCCAAACTGGAGTAAGGAAAGCCTCTTCAACAAGTGGTGCTGGGAAAACTGGACAGTTACATGTAAAAAATGAATTTGGACCTGTGTCTAACACCTTGCACAAAAAATCAGATCAAAATGGATTAAAGATCTCAATATCAGACCTGATTCCATAAAAGTACGTGAAAGAAAATATAGGAAAATTTTTTTTCAGATATATTCAGTGTCTCCTCCACGACACTGAAGCTAAAGACATCTTCAAAGGTGACA